>JAVTVY010056800.1:0-29714 GCA_036873755.1 Hanleya hanleyi | reverse complement strand
ATCAGATTGAAGACGAGGAACATGTATTATGTAGGTGTCCACTTTATGAAGACATAAGATTTTATTTTTTTCCAGGAAGTTGAATTTATGTACGCTAATTTTAAATATATCAGTGATCTAGACAGATTGCTCTTTGTTCTCTCCAACGCGAGTGTTGCCCGGGTTACTGCCAGAACCTGCTTTCAGATATTACGCAGGAGACAATATAGTATACGCAGATATAAGTAGAACTGTTTGTGAAATTTATTTAATATTTGTTATGTCATGTATAGTGTCTCTCATAACTCAGTGTGAGTGGCATCGGCGATATTTGTATGTAATTGTATATGATTTTATCACTATTGCTGATGGTAAGACATAAATAAAATAGCTATATATCTGTAATCAAAATGTGTATATTACGATAATTTGTGCAGGTCTTGAGTTTCTGTGATCGTCCTGTTTTTATCCTTCTTGGCACTGCTGAATACTTTGTACATATGATATATTTGTTGAATAAATATTATTTAAAAGGTATGCCGGCATCTTTTCCCACCAACTATGTTGTATTTAACTTTTATGTGACATCGTCTACCGGAGAACTAGCGTGTGACATCGCTGTCACTTAGGCGACAATGGGGTATCCTATCTTCACGGCTTACTACAATTGTGATTAGATGGTTGGAGATTGTACTCTCAAAGTCGACGACATTGTAAATAGTGACGGCACATGATCAGTCGTGTTTACTGGTGTGGTGGAAACGATAAGGCGATTCAGAGTCACAATCGCCTATGTACCTTGTATAGAGCTGTATTTATATGTATTCTCTGGAGCGAATATCAAGGTATGGCAATAAGCGTGTCTGAACTCATATATACGTTAAATTACATATATATATCGATAATTACAGTTTTCTCACGACCTCAGCTGGTATTCACATCCTGTGCTGAATTAAAGCAATCCAATCATACATTATATTACAGGTGATTATTATAGAGGACTTCACTAAATAAAGCTGGCTTAGTCCAAAACGACATTATATTGCAAGTGATTATTATATATACTTCATCAGTTGTAGGTGGCGTAATCCAAACATGCGTTATATTACAGGTGATTATTATAGAGGACTTCACCAGATATAACTGGTGTTGTCCAAACATACATTATATTACAAGTGGTTATTATATACGACTTCACCAGTTATAGCTGACGTAGTCCAAACACACATTATATTACATGTGATTATTATATAGGACTTTACCAGTTATAGCTGACATAGTCCCATACTACATTATATTACATGTGATTTTATACGGGACGTTTGAAAATGAAGGGTACGTTTTCGAATTTCCGGGGAAGGAACTCAGGGGACCAGGACCCCCGCTTCGCGGGAAGGGACACCGCGTCCCCCTCCCATCCCCGATTTGCCCCCCCCCCCCATGTTGAATTGCTTCCACCACGCCTGAATAACTGCAGTCCTAACATATGCATTATTAACATTTGTATTGAATTCAGTACAGCTGGTGCAGTGAACCGATCATGGCAATTTGTAGTTTCTCGGAAACGACGACTCACTTGTATTTGTTTGAAAAGTCATGGGACACTCTGAAAAGACCTGAGCTGCAATGTCAGATGGAATATCACGAATAGTCATATGTAAAAAATAAAGGCCAAAAGAAACTATCAGAGCGGGGCGGCGTTCTCCAACACAATAACCCTTACAGTGTTTCCACACGGATCTGTGTTCCTCCCATAACAAGATAGTTAAGGTGAATAAAACATGTGATCTAAATTTCAGGTCTTTTCACTGCTCTCTACAATTTATTATAAACTTTTCAAAACGAAATTGTATCACCGTTACATTGCTGGGACGGTTTCTGCGCGAAGTAAAACTGTGAATGGTACATCCGATTGATCACTATGAGTCGCGAACGTTCGTACTGTCGCGTGGTTACATGAGAGATTAAGACCCTGGCGATTATTAATTGCATCCTCATAAAAATATAAATAAATAAAGCATTATATAGTGTATACACCGGCTTTATGCTTATCCCGTATTCTAACTAATACCTGAATAGGTATGACAAGAACTTTCGCCCTTGCCCGAAAACAAAAATAGAGTTAGGTGTTGAACAAATCCACATACTATCGTCGTTCGAATGGCAGGGAACATTTTGTGAATTATCGTTTGATCAGGTCTCCAGCCTGATTTGTAGAACTTGAATCAAGAATGGCTCAAATGGTGACATTGGCAGGATTTTTTCTGTGGTAAATTGACAAGTGTACATTCGCAGAAAATGTTGTTTCTATGAGGATGGAACTATGATACGTGGATGAAACTGAGATAAGGTGAGATACGATATTTTAAATAACGTCAGTTTTGTATATAAATAACTTTATTCGAGGGCAAATATTCCCGATTTTTAAATTAAAAATAAATAAATAAACAAAAAGTTATGACCTAATAACACACTTAAAGAGAAGATATAACTATTACGCAATAATAGTAATCGATTCCGAAAAAGCAATAAAATAAGAATGAATATTTACATATCGACAAATTCTGAATATTTGAATAAGGAGAATAGGATGATTAATTGCATTAAAATATTAAATTATACAAGTTCAGCATGTTCGTGCTTTAACTTGTAAAACCATGGGTTTGTTGTTTAGTGATAACGTATACACTTTATGGTATATATAAGCTATGCCATTACTTATGTGCAATATTCCTTGAAAAAAAAAAAAAAGTCCGAAAATGCAGTCCGAATATAATTATGTAGGAAGTCCAGAAGGCTATTTGTTATTATTCTTACACCACTTGACCACATCAGAAGATTATATATACGAGAAATACCTGTAGAATCAGGTGAGTATTCACACTAAAACACCAAATTCTATATATGTGTTTAAGAAATAACAAGTAAACTAGGTTGAGTATTTCACGCTGAAAAACTAAATTCTAAATGCATCAAGAAATAGCCTGGAAATATTACGATAATATACACTAAAATATTAAATCCTAAATGTATTAAGAAATATCAATTAAATCGTGTGAGTATTCAACTGAAATAATAAATTCTATAAATGTTTTAATATGAGTGTAAGAAGTGTATCGGTAAATATAAACTAATAATTGACAAGATTATTTCTCCAGTTCAATATCCGTCCTTTAAAAGTTCTAAAATCACAGTTTTTCATATCGTCCGACAAAGATTGCTGGCCATATGTTTTGCTATGATATACTTGCAATTCGTCTCGTTACCGGAGATTATGGGGTAGTTCACGTTTGCAAAAATATGGTCCCTCCTGATCAGCGGAGTGATATGATGAATGAATTTATACACTTCCATTATAAGTTTTCTTTTTCTTGACAGTTCATAGGTAGCAGATTAGCTTGACTGAGTAGCGTACATAATCTGATGCAAAGTCTTAGAACTTACTTTCAGTGCCCTGAGCTGAATACGCACCAGCTTTGCCGACTTCGTGGCACCCCTGAAATGCCACACCAGTCAACAATATGAAAGAATAAAACATTGACATTCTGAAATTAAAATCAATGTCACGAGGAAGTCTTTGAAGTAATGCGCATTCAGTTGGAATGCATGCTTATCACACGGGACATTAATACTCGATTTACTGCTGAGCGCCAAACTTTTATGCAAAACTCATGGACGAAAAAAAACCCCCAAGGTCTGGTTACCGTTCTATTAGGTAGAAGGAATAAAATAAATAATTTTTAAACTCCAACAAAGAGTTGCGCGAATTAGGGAAGACAAAGGTACACTGTACGCGATACTTCGAACAAATCTAAAGCGGACTATGACAACAAGATAGTCGACCAAATCAAGAACAATTCCAAACGCTTTTTATGTTATACCATGCATTTTACAAGATGCACAGCCACAGACGAAACTTTAGAATACGCAGTCCGAGCGGTTCGTGAGGACAATACGGCAAATGCTCCAAATTATTTTTCTTATATCTGTAATGACGTGGAAACCAGATGAGACCTTCCACTTCCATCATGTCCCATGAACTTACTAAGGAGCATAATTTGTGACAAAAGCCACTATATCTCGTACTTTTCAAGGAAATGCAAATTTGAAATTGTACCTTTGTAAAGAGATAAAATATTTGGGAAAGAGTGAAAGCTCAATGTTCAAGAGAGAGGTGGCATGCTGTTGTCCCATTTCTCTCAAGGGATTGTACACTATAACAATATTTCAATATTTTTTAAAACTATTCCATCGGTGGAATCCCAAGAATGTTACACTGTACAACATATAGGGTTATTGGCGATAAAGGGAGATAACACGGCGAAAAATCATCAAAACGTGTGCCACAATTGGCAGTACACATTTATATATTACTAATCATCCGACATATAAGTTTCGAAGTCGTCCAGGAATTAGTAACAGATTTTGACCGAAACTGCATATATTTATATTGAAAAAGCCTTGTTTGGAGAATTATCCAAAGCGGGGAAAGTCTCGCAGTGTTCGTCCACAACATACTAAGCATATCTCATATAAGTTTCGAAGTTGTCGATTAAACAGTAACTAAGATTTCATCTGGACACGTTTGGCCATACGAACAGACGGACCAAGTCATTCTTACGTGTATACACTCGAACTTGCTGGTCAATCAAGAAGGGAGATGCACCCAGGATAACAATGTACTCTAACATATATTGGTGACTCTGGTGAAAATCATTTAAATGGGGGAAAATGACTGAGCATATTTGCAAGTTGTCCATCAAATGACTGAGCATATTTGTAAGTTGTCCATCAAATGACTAAGCATATCTGTAAGTTGTCCATCAAATGCCTGAGCATATTTGTAAGTTGTCATTCAAATAATTGGTGATATATGTAAGATGTGGTGACTAAAAATCAACCATATGACTCCGAGTGAAAGTCTACCTCGATATCTCACATTCCGACTAGAATACGGAGGATTCTAAGTTGTAGACTTGGTCCGAGATATCAATATGAGTATTTTCGAATGTAGGAGACCGGTGTGGAACAATACTTAGAAAATACAATTCGGTATCAGTCAACCGCTGCTTTGATAATCTATGGAAATAGCAATTGCTGTCCAGATAGACCGACCATGGCTGATTGCTGTCCAGATAGACCGACCATGGCTGAAGCAGATTAGTCGGTAATTTACTGTGGACAATAATACACATTACCCCAAAGGCCAATATCCTGACTCTATATCTACACGGTCCGTAGCAGCGGCTTGAGCGGTATTAGATATAAATACCCAAGAGCAATGATGTATCAGTTCCACCAAATCATCTGATGGAAAGTCAGAAGAACGACCAAAACAGGGGAAATCTTAACAGAATGCACCTTCTTAGTGAATACCTAAGCCTGCGAGGCCCGATGCCGATAATGCCGTGAAGTATCTCACCGTTAAATAGAAGAAACGACCAAAACTGACAATTTCACCCATAGGCATATATGAGAAATCCATGTTATCGGCAGAGGCTATATTTTCGACTCGAAAAAGCAATACCAATCATCCACTAACATATACGAAATCACTTCCCAAAATCAATCGATACATCCAGTCAAAAGATAGTGTCCGCACTACAAATATTTTACGGATTCACGGTATCCCCAAGCTTCCCTTCAGACTTCGATGGGAGACAAATAAAGACACGTATACGCTTAAGTAAATGGTATGCTTCCCTCTGCACTAAAATGGAAAAAAAAAAAAAAAAAAATCTCCATTAAGGGTAGAAAGATTAGCGTATTTAAACCACATTCAATTAAATTTCCTCTAATGCCTATCATATAAATGGAAATACTCAAAGTTTGAAATCTATTTTAGAGAAACTTCCTATTAAATGTTCAAAATGTAAATATAATGCGAAACAGACCACGAGATATGTATTTTATCTGAATCAAATTAATTCATCGAATTAAACATCTTTATCAATGAGAAATAACAGCGCATTGTGCATTGTGGATGTTGTCATCTCGATTTATGAAGCAGAGGTTGAACTTTGTTGAACTCTGAACTCAATAGTTAATATATTTTCTGTGATAAATGAGCCCCATCCACTACCAGTATAGTGGTAGATAAAATGACTAACAAAGGCTGAAATGATTGGATACACAAAGTAGCATGGCAAAGGCCAATCAGAGAATATGAAAACATAACTGAAGATACACCATCACAAATGACAGTCAATTCAGTAGGTTGATGTCAGCTAGGTAGTCTGCCGAGATGTGTGTGTAGGCCTATAATGTGACTGTTGAAATGAACCAGTACACGACTGAATTAGAGAATAAAAAATATGAAATTAAGTTGATGTGATAAATTTTACAAAGGTACCTTGTACTAAATAATATTATGAACTAAATTCAAAACATAGAAATTTAAGTGCAACACAGGTATATGAGAATAAGTCTGCAAGTAGATTGGATAACACCAGTTACAGAACAGGATATGCTAAATTATTAGAAAATTAGTTATCAAAATACAGACTACAGAAATGGTGGAATGTTTTATCACATTACCTATATAGTGATTGATAAGAAAAATTGAAAAATTGAGTACAACATACAGAAATTAGGAAAAGTACATTAATATTTATCTACCTAAATAACTAACTCTTTCGGAGCTTTCACAAAGCTGTTTAGTTTAATATTTATCGCCGTACATCTAGCGCTTCCTTAACAAATGACCTATTGATTCCGAATCGCTGAAATAATCATGGCTAAATCTTCGGTTTAAATAGTTTTTTTGTATATGTCCACCACTTTTGAAGCGAGTTGTAAGTTACTGGGTGTGAAACAGTCTGAGGTCAGGTCGACATTTACGGAGACTTCGATGTCAAATTCAACTCAAGTGATATCTATTTCCCTCCGCTATTTACCACTAGTAACTTTCATCCGAACGTACGTCTGTTTACTGGAATTGCGAGTTAAAACCTGCTGCTTTCTCATCAATTTATTTTTTCTATATATCTTTTTCATTTTAGTTGTACACGATTGTTCTCAAATTGAATCGCCATGCATTTATTTCTAAGAACAGCCTCCCCAGCAAATATCATGGCCAGTCTATAAAATCAAAACCAGATTATATCAATACAGTTTATCTCTGATATAAGCTTGTCCCCAAGAGGCTAGCGCAAATACTGACAATCGGAATTAAAGATGTTGATAATTCACCCCACATTCGGTATGTGGAAACCGTCGGCTTGGGGGAAAAAAGAGAGAGATATTAATTTCTTCGAAAGAAAAAGAAACTTGAAAACAACACTGTTAGCGTGGATAGCTAATTTACTTTCGTTTTATTACTTATAGAGTGCAGGCATGCTTTGGAACAACGGTCACATATGTTTTATTATCAACGATACAACGCTTTGTCTATGAGAAAGGCTGTTAGGGAATTCTCAAACAATGCAATTCAGCGTTTATATATATCTTCCCCGTTTCGAGTGAATTACCAACGGCTCCAGAGCTACTATTTTTCTGAATATCGGGGAGTTCACTGATGAAAGGTGGCACTATAATTTTCGAGTCGAGATGCCATCAAAGAATTATTATCAATAAAGAGCTTCTCCCATGCTGATGTACTTCCAGAGGAACATCGCAAATTCTTTTTTAGACTTCCATTTGCCCGCCACCCCGATCTTCCCAAAATAATCATTTATTACAGTAGAGCCTGACAATTTCACTCGAAAATTGTGAAGGTAATCTGTAAGTAGCTTGAGCTTTCTCTTACTAATTGTCCGCTGATGACCCAAAGGGACTCGATTTAGGTATATTTATCTTTTCGTCCGTCTGTCTCACGTACAACAAAATCTGACTTTTTCTCCAAATTTGGAGATGTAGGTACTTTGCAACAAGATGTCGAATGGGTTTTCGTTCCACCAGAATCTTTTCATAAGTGGTGCTACTCCAGCACAAAGTTCAAATTTCGTTGCTGGACTGCCAAATTGGAAGAGTCCATAGGACTTCAACTTAAGCCCTCACGTTGAACATTTTTGATCCTATATTCAAATTTTGGCATGAAGAATGCTAATAATGAATGAACAGACACACCTGTCTTCCAGGTCAAAAGCTTACCATGTTGCCATGAATTTAAGGTATACATGCAATTCTGTCACATTTGCATTCCTGTGAGTATATCTTACTGGTCTCTGTCCTTGTTGGGAGAGGTTTGGCAGCAAAAAGATCGTATGAAAGCTCGCTCGCTGATATACGATCTATTGGTTAGCTCGCCTGATAAATCCCCTATACCAACAAACACAGAGAATGGTAACTTATTAATCCCCTTTGTCAGACAACGGCATTTTCTTCAAAAACGTTTTAAACTTCTCTTTGCGCGATGTTTGTGAAATGTCCGGAAGTTTTACCCAAGCATCCGTTGTCATGGCAGATTTATGTCTTGGACCATTCATAAATCTGGCGAATCACTCACCGAAGTAAACTCTCGCGATGCAACGAAATCCGTGAAGTTCGACATAAACCACGTAAAAGGCATTTCTTCTATCCGCAAACCATTTTATTTCGTCTGTGTACAAACATTCGATATTGGATATTAGAAACAGAAAAAATATCAATCAGACTGATGTTTCTGGGCGTAAGAGAGTTGTTGTTGTTGTTGTTGTTGTTGTTGTTGTTGTTGTTGTTGGGTGGGAGACTTTCCGGTCGTTGCGGCCAAGGTCAAGTTCGCCCGAAAAAACCGCGTGCATTTATCAACTGTAAGCACTCATCGAAGGTCATATTTTCACCGTGTCTTCCACGGAAACTGCTGTGAAATTACTTGAATGTGGGTAAATCAATGGATGTATTTTCATACATGGATTTCACAATATGTGAATATAAATCGTATATCAGGCCTGGTAATATTATATATATTAATAAAGAAGTTGAATATTCCTTGATAAATTGGGGTCAAGCGGTAAAGTGCCGGACAGGTCGTGATAAAGGATCTATCAACTGGGCTGCTGATCGCTATATCCCATACAAATGTGATAATGGAGTTTATAGCCTGATATTCAACAATGATCATGTTGACATTTGCTTGGCTCTTTAACCCTACCAGGCCTGGGGGGGGCCATTATGGCCCCCCCTACCAAACTTTCTGCACTATCTCCGGAACGACAAAAACAGAGAGCTGAAACTCCGTGACTTTATAGTTTATCTTATTGGGGTCATTTGGAGCCTATTTGCATAACCCCCCGAGCAGAGGATCATTGGTAAATTCAAGATGGCGGCCACGTGGGTACCAGAAAAGTGATGTTTTTGTCATATTTCTTCAAAATTTCTGCTTTTCCGCCATGAAAAGTGGGTAAAAACTATTTTATTTAATATCACATTAATATTTGCTAATTTTTCATGCAGTTTTTGTGGAGAAATTGCAAAAATAAAAAAATCGGAAAATCTGACCGAAAAATCGACCAAAAATGCCGTTTTTGAAAATGACGTCACTGTGACGTCATCAAAGCGGCCATCTTGGATTTTTTTACATTTTCTGGTAGAGCTTGACCCAAGGGTATAGTGTAATAAGTTTCAGCTCCCTAGCTCAAGGGGTAAGAACAATAATTAGGGGGGGCCATTTCGGCCCCCCCAAGGCCTGGACAGGTCCCAAAAAGTCCAGGCCAGATAGGGTTAACCTCAGAATCTTTTTTTTTTACTTCATAGCTAAGGTATAATCAAGCTTTGGTTCCAAACCATAAACATGCCATAAGTTTTAGCTATACTTCAAATATCGTCACAATCAACATCCCTGAACTGGAGTTATTACGGATATATTACAATTTATGATAATTTCATGATTGTTGGCCACAGTGACCTTAACATTTGACCTGTTAATCTCTAAATGGAATGAGGGTTTTTTTTATTGTCCCATGAGTGAGGTATACCTCAACTTTGGTACCAATCCACAAGATGAAACTTGAGATATCGCACAGATATCAAAACTTAACTGAATAACAGATGCAATTGTGGACGGGCATAGCTCACTGTCGCATAATACGACATAACTTAACGACGAGAGTATAAAGACCCAACAGATTTTCCCCAAATTTATTTTGTGGGAACCTCTTAGCAAGATGTTGCTTGAGATTGCGCTTGTCAAGATTGCGCTTGTTTGCATTCACAGGTGGCGCCGCTCGAAATTTTGTTTTCTGATAACATTACAAAAAGTTATTCTTATTTCATATGTGGATAGAACAAGATCTCAATTGGGATTGCATTCGCCAGCATAAGTGACACCCATGTTGACCGCCTTCAAATATAATTTTCGGAAAAGATAACCATGACAACTGTACTTCTTTGGTATGCTGCTGTCTTATGTTGGCCTGTCAAGTTCACTTCGTACTGATCTTGAACAAAAGTCAGAATCAAAAGCGATTGCGGCGATCCATCATTTCCATGTTTGAAATTAGTCTTTCGTCTGTTTTGGATTTTTCGTATGAATTTCTTAATAACTTAAGCCGGTGCTATGTGCTCTGTGGTTACTTCATAGTTTCTACGTGAGCATCTGCAATAAAAGCGTGACTGAGATACGAAGGCTACGTCCTAGAATCCTTCGTATTACAAAATGCTGGCTGATTCTGGACCTTCATTCACCAGAAATCCTTACAGGGATAAGTCGTGAATGTAATGTATATATGTTTTCCGGCATGGTTCCCACTATGGGAACTGCTATATAGATACTCAGATTGTTAATTTACATTTTCAAATTGGAAAGGGAATTTTAATTTCTAATTTGGTTCTTTGCAGTAAGAAAACTTTTCTATAGAATCTGTTTTTCACTTGTTCTATATTTGTATTACATAATTGTACGTTGGAACGAATTCGAATGGAACAATCACCCAGGCCACTGATTAATTGGTCATCTGTTAAGAAACCATGAGCAGTTCTATGCAATTTTTCATGAAAGATTTTGGAGTTAAATTTGCTATCGCAATAAAATATCGTTGATATTGAATGATGTAAGTTGGTTCATGGACTCATTCCTCCTTCGGTTTCACTGCTCGTGCATCAATTATTCCTGCTTGATCCTAAAACTGCTTATTCTATCTGTTGGCAATGTCGCTATGATTCCTGTTTATTTTTACGAGAATAAGTAACAGCATGTACATCGTCAATGGCCGTACATGGACATTGTATATGAGCGTTGTTCATAGACTTTCATGGTCAATACATCAGCGGAGGGTATACAGGGTGAGTAAAATAAATGTCCACCTGTGGTTCTGTTAATTTGATCATCTGAAGATATAATTTATTGTGTATAGGGATATAACAACGAAGGGCACTCCCTCTCTGTGCTATATTCGCCCATTGTATGTTTTATTGATAACCAAAAATGTACAGATAATGAGTATATACCAATGACGCTCATGGACAAAAAGTGCATTCTCTACATAATGTGGAAATGCATGAAAACGGACACAGGAATGAGACACTTCACATGTTTAGTTGTTACTTGGCATTGGGAAATGTGCAACAGAAATATCTGAAAATAGATAAACATTGAAGAGTCTCATTCCTGTTCCTTCATCAACTGCTGTGTTCACTCATTACTGCGTTATGGAGAGAATGCACTTTCTGCGTCACTGGTATATACACAATGTATTTTTCAAAAGTGGAATATATGTATAGTTTCTTCCAGGAATAAAACATACCATGGTTGAATATAGCGGAGAGATGAAGTACCCTTCCATGTGTTATATTCATATACACAATAAATTGTAACTTCATATGAATAAATGAACAAAACCACAGGTGGACATTTTTTTTGGCTCACCCTGTATAAAGGACAAGCATGATCGTCTGGCTAAATTTTCAGTGAGATTCTGATTCTGATTGGTCGAATCATTGAACCTAAACCGGTTATTCAACTTTTACACTTTAATCCCTCTCTGACCTTGAACCAGAACATTGCTCCCACTTCATCCCCATAGAACCGAACCGAAGCAGCACTTGCTCGCTCTTCATTAAACCACCCCTGGCCTCATTTCACCTTGGTCTCATTTTCAACCCTGATCATGATGACGCCAATGAACCGTATCCTGAACTTGCTCATGATGGTTGACCATTGGCGCAAAGTGCTCAATGTTTCACTGATCGTATACTCTTCGATCTTGATCCGGCGCGAAGTACATACATGAGAAATCCGGTAAATTGAGGCTTTTGATAACGCCGTAAGAAAATAAGTCGGCCCAGAAGTTATAAAAATATGAAAGATTCACATAACATTTCGAGAAGTCCGATTTGGAACGAGAATTCCAAACAAATAGGGCACACAGATGAATACTATTTGGCTGATGCAATCCACTCGATCTTGATGATGAAATCAGATCAGAGATTTCCAGAATTCCCGAAGTAGCTGTCGAATGTAGTTTCATAATAGATATAATGGAGAAGTTCTTTAGATTAGTCTCAAACGTGTGGATACTCGAATGGATAAACCAAGTGGGCCGAAGTGAGACGATATATATACATTCCCCGACAAGTTATTTTGCTCTGCCAGTCTTCTATCGCCTTTGTGCCCATGCACGATATACAAGTTGAACTGAAAAAATAGGGCATGCTTTGTCATAACACCGTGACCTAAGATAAAATATCTTTCTCGGAAAGTCCGAACTACATTATATTATTGTCGGGGGTCCAATTATATTACATCCTTACAATATGTACAATATCAGTGAAAATATATGCAAACATTGCTGGCAAGACATAACAAAAAAACACACTGTATCTAATCTTATCGCACAAAGCAAACTATATATATGGACGGTGACTAAAGTCTTTCTTGTTGCTAATATAGCAATATCTTACGCCCCTCTATTATGTTCGTAATAGACTTGTCCAGACTACGTTTAATGTTTCGTACATTTATCTGTATCATTCACGCACTAGTCTGTGTGTAGCAGGACGTTTACATTCCCTAGAGGGATACAGCCTGCAATGCAACTGAGAAAACCTTGAACTACACCTGAATCCAGGTTGGTAGATATTTTCATCGAATACAATACCTGTGATGTAGAGTAATAATTACTCAATTTGATAAAATGATAAAAGAGTCAAGTGGATTAACATACTACTTTAAGGAGAAAACAAGTTTGAGAATTTTTTGGATACAAGGCAGGAAGATATGATACCTTTGAGAATAACTATAATTTCTAAAACTATGAGATTTTTGTCGAGTAACATGAGTAATGAGAGTATTTTTGAAGTAAATATCAAAGACGATCTTAGATCAATTCGAAAAGGGTTTTATCTTCCTTATTCCACCAGGGGTCGTGCTGGAACATAGAACTTTCGGTAAGTACGAAAGGCCCTCACAATTAGTTCTAGTAATAAAATATTCTATTTTCCTTAAAAAACATAACCTCCTAATGTGAACCAATACAGAATCTATCGGTTCATGTAGAAAATATTAACAGCTGTTCGTGCCTCTAACCTCAAAGAGCGTCAGTTATTCAAGGGTAGATCAGATACTTTCCGGAAAGGGCTAAATAAACCTACCTGTATCCTTACTCGGCAAAATGTAAAGTCTCGTATAAGTTATGAGAATATGTATTTTAAAGATGGTAATTTAGTTACCTCAATAATTTATAAATTAACTATTATTGATATTAATTCTTTCCCCATCGATTCTTTCAACCAAGAAGAAAAAATAGCATAGAAAGTTAGAGGTATTCAAATTAATAAAAGTATTTTAAAATATATTGCAAGACAAAATTAAAAAAAAAAGATCGACACGTTTCTTGAAGCAATCAACATTTTAATCGCTAATCAACATTAGTAATAGTAGTAGTAATCTTTCGTTCTCAGGCCAACAACACGGCATATGAACAGTCATACCATACATGTATTGAAATAAAGGTGGTCATAACAGTATTAATTTATGGAGCGGCTTAAAATAACTGACAAATTTTTCTGACAAAAAATTCTATCTACATTTCACCATCGCCCGGTCTCTGTATGCAAGCGGTGTTGCTTGTTCTAAATTTCAAAAGCGCATTGACAGTATGGAATTGGAGCTCATATAAAATAAGGTTCAAAACAAAATATTACTAGAGTTTCTAATTGATAACCTCCAGTTTTGAATGTACTGGAGATTTAAACCATATAGGATTGAATGTTCTATTCCATAGATAACTAAATCTACATTCATCAAGCATTGTTTTGACCCAAATCAACCAGCAGAAGACATTCACTTGCTAACAATTCCCTGTAGGTTACCAAAAGTCGAAGTATTAAATACATTAAGGTATTAATGAACCGAGTGTTGTTGTTGTGACAGAGTATTTTTGCAAATCGCTGAAAAGCGTGTACCTGAAGAAAATGATGTTTTATGTGCAGTGCATTTTATAATTCTTGGACCTGTGTAAATACTGAGTATGCAAACCTGTATAACCCAACAATAAAGTGAACACTTTATAATTAGGCTGTGTCAGATGTGGTCAAACCAAATTAAATGCAATATAGAATAAGGTTCTGTTTCCCTTGGAGAAAATAAAGATATATTTTAAACCAATAAGGTCCTGCGAAATACAGTACCGTAAAAGAAAGGTTACCATACAAATATCGGTAAGGGAGATTCATTTTTCGCCGAATAGTTGACAAGGATTTTAAACAATTCCCCAAATTTAACATTGTTCACATCTACATGAAAATAAATTTGACAAATTGTTCAAAACTCATTGTCATCTATTCGGCTAAAAATGAGTCACCTTTAACAATATTTGTATGGCAAATTTATTTCTCTTTTTTGCAGCAACTTATTCCATATTGCGCATAATTTGGATTGACCAAAAGTGACATAAGCTAATTGTAATGCTTTCGCTGCGTTGCTGGGTGACAGGCTTGCACGTTCAATATTCAGTAATTAAATACACTGCATATGCAATGTCATTTTGTTCAGACGTACGCTTTTCAATAATTTTCAAAATACACATACTCTGTAACAACAGCACTCGGTTCATTAACGCCTTACGGTTGATCGTTTGTTCCAATATCAATTTGAACTCCAGCAGAAGGAGTCCTAGGTATAAATGAAAACAAGATGATCATTTCTCACAATGTATCAATATTCCATTCAAGAGGAGTTAAATTATAGATATAGTCTTATCATATAATAGTTTTAATATATTATTATTTAAATACAGTCTAATTTTTTTCAGTTAAATAACAGTATCAACCTGATAAATATGCGAGTGTTTAAATATTATTTCTATCTTGATAGTTGTAGGGGAAACGTTCTAAAAATGATAGCGATCAACATGTTCTATTATCTGGATCCTTCTAACCGTCTGTTAATTATTATTTTTCTTGCTTGAAAGACTGAGATAATTAAAACGAAATAATTTATATCGTCATTCACAGCACCGTTAATTTTTAAATAGAAGCGGGTGGTATAGTTTGATGTATAATTTTCTGGACGTGTAACGTGTTACAGACTCGTGACGGAAAATAGACCGGTATGACCTGACATTATTTGTTGATCCGAAATAAAGGGAAATAAGGGGAATAACCATCAAGTTTCCAGCGGTTAGATTAAGCTAGACTTGCACTGTGAGCACGAACAGACATGACACTGGTTAACCTGTTCAACAGTTCCATCTCTCAACGCGTAAAGCCCCAGAAACGTTTGATGATGTGATAATTGGGGTAGACACATACAGGGGTATCTTTAATTGTGTGATCCGAGTAGGATGCAAGCATACTTAAACAGCGGCTGTCTAAAATTCGTTCCTCATCTGTTTCCGTCCATACAAAGGTTTCCTTGTCCGCCCAGTCTCGAAACACCACGTCAGGTATGATATAACTTCTTTCTTACACGTAGGTCCTCTTGAGTGGATGAAACACTGATCAACAGGGTTCCTTGTAACATTGGTCAGCATGATTCCTTGTAACACTGGTCAGCATGGTTCCTTGTAACACTGGACTGCATGGTTCCTTGTAACACTGGTCAGCATGGTTCCTTGTAACACTGGTCTGCATGGTTCCTTGTAACACTGGTCAGCATGGTTCCTTGTAACACTGGTCAGCATGGTTCCTTGTAACACTGGTCAGCATGGTTCCTTGCAACACTGGTCAGCATGGTTCCTTGTAACACTGGACAGCATGGTTCCTTGTAACACTGGTCAGCATGGTTCCATGTAACACTGGTCAACTTGGTTCCTTGCAACACTGGTCAGCTTGGTTCCTTGTAACACTGGTCAGCATGATTCCTTGTAAGGTCAGCATTATTCGTTGTAATACTGTTTAGCATGGTTCCTTGTAACACTGGTCAGCATGATTCCTCGTAACACTGGTCAGCATGGTTCTTTGTAACACTGGTCAGCATGGTTCTTTGTAACACTGGTCAGCATTGTTCTTTGTAACACTGGCCAGCATGGTTCTTTGTAACACTGATCAGCATGGTTCTTTGTAACACTGGTCAGCATGGTTCTTTGTAACACTGGTCAT
Organism: Hanleya hanleyi; assembly: GCA_036873755.1. Taxonomy (NCBI): domain Eukaryota; kingdom Metazoa; phylum Mollusca; class Polyplacophora; order Lepidopleurida; family Hanleyidae; genus Hanleya; species Hanleya hanleyi. Next base: position 13,280 of record JAVTVY010056800.1, on the reverse strand, counting down.
GCTGGTCAGCATGGTTCCTTGTAACACTGGTCAGCATTGTTCCTTGTAAATCTACAGGTGTCGTGATAATCGAGTATGCAATGTATTTGATGACCAATATTATATACCAAAATATTCCTCATACCATGCTAACTAATACAAATATATCTTCGTATACAATCACCAATTAAAAAGAATAATTAGGGAATCAACGTTTTTCGACACTGTCAGGAGAATTAAACAAAAAAGTACACATATTGTTAGAATGTAATCCCACAAATGCCTTATAATCACTCCTACAATAAATGATAGAAATTGATGATATAATTACAATAACATCAACCAATAACCGCCTAGATAATTGATTTGTACAGTTTTACAATAATATTGAACAACAACAGCCTGGATAACTGATTTGTCCATTTTCACATCAATATTAACCTGCACCAGCCTGGATAACAGATTTGTACAATTTTACACCAATATTGACCGATAACAACCCTGGATAACCGACTTGTATAGTTTTTTAAAATTAATATTGACCGACACCAAACAAGTATTGGTCAGTTTTACATTACTATTGACTGATAACAGCCGGGATAACAGATTTGCAAATTTTACATTAATATTGACCGATAACATGATGCTTATCTCTGTCTCACATTTTGACGTAGTGCTTGATTGCCATGTATTCATTTCATATGTCTTCCTGAACTCCAAAAGAAAAGGGCTTGCAAGTTGCAAGAACCTGTGCATTATTTTCTGGCTATGTATACAATAAAATACTTTTAAAGCAACAAACATTAGCCATGGGTTGTGATGTTAATACTGAACATGCTCATTAAAATTTTAACATATATAATCAGATGACCGCGCTTGGTATTTATATACTGTCCTCTCATGTACAAATATACAGGTAAGGTACACCGTTCATGAATGCCCATGAGTGTACATGGGTGGTGCAAATTGTCGGGGTAATTACATGATCATGGCAAAAATAAGGGACAAGCTTGGTCTACATTTTTGACTACATTTTGCATGAAGATCCCTATTCTGACGTCGAATCATTGAACCTAAACCGGTTTTACAACTTCTCTTGGGCCTGGATTCCTCTCCGAGGGATATACACATATAATAGAATCACAGAAGTCATTTGAAACGGGAATTCCGAACAAATAGAACACCCAGCTGAATACTGATTGGCTGAGGTAATCCACGTGATATTTCTGATGAAATTAGATCAGGGATTTCCAGAATAACTGAAATAGCTGCCGAAAGTAGTTCTATATGGGACAGCCTCGCTTCCCAAGATTAGATTCACGCCTGTAGTTAATTTAATGGATTAGCGGATAAGCTGAAGTGAGACTATAGACCAGGAGAGAGAGATCCGTCGCGATCAAGAGGATATTTCCAGTAAAAATGCTGATTTGCGCGGTCATGCAGTCATCTACATGTATCCCCTTTGCGTCCATGTACAGTATAAAAGTTGAACAGAAAACTAGGTCACGCTTTGTTAAATATAATATATTTCTCGGAAAGCCCAATACATTATCATTGCTTGGGGATCAGGTAATTTTACACCGTAACAATATCAGTGGAAATAGGTCAACGTGCCTGGCAAACTTAAATATAATGGGAAATACAGGTACATGTTTGATGTGTTTTCACCACACACAGCCATATATACCTGGTGACACAATTCCTGCAATCCCTGCAATCTAACAGTATCCCACGCCCCTGATAAGTTTGTAATCGACTTGTCCAGACTATTTTTCGATGTCGTTAACGAGTCCGTTAGTCTCGACTTGTGGGGATACACCCATATTTGAAAAAAATCTGGAACTACACCTAAATTCAGGTTGGTGGATTTTCTCATTTAATGCTATATCTGTTACATAGGATAATAATTGCAATGTCAAGAATAGTAACTAACTTAAATACAGTGCGACTCGGATAATAATTTAAATGACACGAAGTAGTAACTAAGTCAAGGGGGTTCCAAACGATTTGAAAATAAAGTGTAATTTTGGGGTTATATTTCGACAAGAGGCAAAGCAAACCTTCAACATTGAAAACAAGGGATAAAAGTCTGTGTTACCAGGCTTAATTTTGCATAATCTGGAAATATATATGGTGTATATAATGGTTTTATCCTACTCTAATATATCAGATTAGATAGAAATTCTATGGAAAAATGCCTCTCTTCCTACGAAGTAGGCTACAGATCGCAAATTGTCCGGTAATGAGTGAGTCAGTCAGTCCATCCGAATCCTTTCGTCGGCAAAATAAGGAGAACCGTTGACATTAGAACCTTGATTTTTGGCGTGAACGTGCATTAGGGCATTGTTACCAGCAAGTTCTGAGCTGACCGAATTCTGATGAAAATCTGATTTATAATTATTTTTTTTATTATTTGTTGATAGCTCAGCGAGTGCACTGTCATATCCATTGGGAAACCTTGGCTGTAGTTTCACTGTATATATAACACTGTACAAAACGTGACGGCATAATGAAATAGGAAATGCTAATTTTCCATCATTTGTTAGTGCATTTATCTACAATGCTATTACCAACTTGCCATTCTTAATACACACAATTCAGTATATTGTTATAGATACATGTATATGTAAACTGTGGCCTTTAACGTGTATCCTATTTTACATCCAAACATTTCATCACAGACCAAATCAGGCTTCAAATTTAGGTCAAATTGCCACTGGTGAAATATCCTACATCAACCAATTAAGTCAGCCTGGTGCAATAACCCAGCAGAACAAAGAAAGATGTGGTATCATCCTTCAGATTAGCCTGTGAGCAACAATGATAAAAGTTTACTGAGGGTGAAACAAAGCCATCCTGCAAGCCACCCAAGGAATTTATCAGCTTGTGTTGGGACATTTTGTTGGTATCATGTAAGTTGTTTAGTAGTTTACTCATTCAAATCTCCATACCATATTTTCTGTTATTCAACATACAAATTTCTTTACTGGTTTTAATTGTTTAAGTTTTACTGGGTTTCAACTGCTACAGATAGTAACATAGTACTGATAATGTAGAAATGGGTAGTGTGAATTTAATTATTCCATGTTGAGTACAATTTGTTCACATGAATGTCTGGCCTCTCAAATGAAAGTGTGTTATACATGTACATACCTCAAGCATGTCAGGTTTGAGGAACAAACATGGTTGCAATTAAGATATAATCCAAGAAATTTCGTGACAATTATTGAATCTAAGTAGGCACCAACCTAAAAAAAATGAGCTTAATGAAAAAGGCCTTCCTGGCGTAAATTGTTTTCTTTTGAGAGAGAATGGTATTTTCTGAGTTAAAAATTTACTGTATAAAGATAGGTTGTTCAAGGAGGCTTTCTTTTTGCCGCTGTTGTGTGCATCAAGTGTATGGAAACATGACATATGCACCCAGAGCCCTGATCTACAGCTGTATAAAACTCAACGTCTGGCATGTTTAAAGGGTCTTAATTTATTTTCTTTGGGTAGAATTTAACTAAATAAAGTAACTTTGATCATGATGTGAAAATATGAGTACATACTTTGAGTTTTTTTTGTACCTCTTGAATATTGACTATATATCACACTGGGATATAACTTAAACAAAAAATTACATGTGTAAACAAAATATGTCTAAATTTTTCTTCTCATTTCAAATCTTGATCCATTTTGATTCCTTGATTAGGGGATACAGAATCACTGGCACGGAGTGTGTTGGTGTATCACAGCAATGTAATTCCGATTCACACAACGAAGCTGAGGTGGTTTAATGTTTATCAATGAAGAAAATCACCGATCAACCGCCATAGAATATAATGTGAAACAAGAAAACCGGAATAGTACATTCATCAGATTGCCAATACCCAAAATGTGTTGTCTCATATATCTAGATAACAACGTGATGTAGAGAGGCTATTTATTCGTCTTTGTACCGGTTACGCTCAGGAGAATGACATAGAATCATTATTATCTTGTGCAGAGAAGGTGTTGGTCTTGAGTTGAATTACCGTAAACTACATAAATGCTACCTTTCTACTATAGTACTATATATAAAAATTTGGTGTATTGTTGGGAAAATAATGCGATTCAAAAAGCTGTTTTGATCCTGGACAAGAGCACGGAAAACCATGAAAGAGATGTAAATGTATTTTCACACGTAAAGCTTGAAATCTACTGAACTTTTTATTATTCAATCTGTTTCCTTTAGTTAAAAAATTGTAAAATTAAATCGGCGATCGTTATTTATTATTGGAATGAAGGCGCATTAGGAGACTGTTACCAACAAGTTCTGAGCTTACCTACTTTTGATGAAAATTTCTGGTGATTTTTGATGAAAATCACTGGCGATTCTGACTTGGGCGGTGCCCATCTTTATATAGGCAGGATTTCAACTGGGGGTGGGGATTTCCAAGAGTTCAGTTCGCGTTCGAGTACTAATGCCTACTTTACTTCGTAGGTCCTGTGACGTTAGTCACACTGCTCATGTTTTCATTGAAAATGCTTATATTTTCTAAAAAGTCAAAATGTTATTTTATCTAAAATGACCCAATAGTATTCTCGAACAATGCCAAATTACACAAATTTCGGTACGACAATTTTTCAGCGTTACTCCGTTGAGGTCGTATTGCCTCAACATTTGAAAAACACATATCTAATTCAAAATTCCTTCCACAGCTGTTCTCTTAAAAGCTCATCTTTCGTGAAATTTCCCTTAACATGTTTAATATCGCTATTTTTGGTAGATGCCCAGAAACATGCGAAGTTGTGTGGAACTTCCTTAAATACAGTGTGGCTTGTGTGTTACAGTACCATTCGTATATATACGAAGAAATTATTGGAGGAAAAACGAAGACATTCGAGGAAAATGTATTCGAATTCCTCTAAGGAATCCCCACCCCATGTTTCATAGTAAAATTGTTATGAAAGCAAAGAATTACAGACATCTGTCAAACAGTTAAGGTGTTCATGCACAAAAAGGCGGTAGAAAGAGAACTGGCATAAAAAGGGTTATTGCTGACGTGAAAAGCTTGGCGTATATGATACGTTGTGCAGTAAATCGTTACACCGCGTATTAGTTCTTATAACATGAGAAAACATATTGTTTTCTTTTAAATGTAGAATTCCATACCAAAGATTCGCTTGACACTCAGCCGTAAGGGGATAGATCAAGTACTGGTTGGTCCAGTGTCATGATAATGTGACTGGAAGAGAGAGAGAGAGAGAGAGAGAGAGATGGATAGAGGAGAGAGAATTTAACATCGCCTTCAGCAATATTAATGTGACTGAGTGAAGTGTCATGTCTGCCTACCACATGATGCTTCATGGAGGCACTGTAAAACGGTAGAATTAAGGTGGCTCCCTGGTTACAAGAATGGCTGGTCTGCGCAGCTTGTTGCGCATAGCAATTACCTCCCTTATAGTCGTACTCTTGTGCGCGAATGGACAGAATGAGATACTGTGACATGCTGCGTTTACTAAGCATCGTTTGTGACGTCATGACGTCGAATGGCAAACTCTTTGTTGGCGTGGCATTTGTCGACGTCATGACATTGCATTGTTGCGACTTCATGCGAAATGGCGGGAGAAAATGTGGGAGTACGTAGATTCGGAGCCCTATTCATGCCCTTTTTTGAATGGCGACCTACCTTATATTTGAGTTATTAAAAAACTACATACTTCAAGGAATACATAGTAAAAAAATGAGAAAATTGACATCACTTTTGAATATTCTGAAAGCAATTATGTCTCAAGTATTGAGTGTTTTACATAGTAATCACATTGTACCAATTTGCCACAGGTACACGTTATACAAACTGAAAATTAGAAAAAAGTAATACGCTATGCCCCAATTTTTATATCATTTTCTGATATAGGATGGACTTCCTGAACTATACAAAAAATATGAGAAAAATGACATGACTTTGCACCGAAACCAGGGAGCCACCTTAAGATTTCTTGGTTACATGCAGGCACCGTCGTGATATGATAGAAATTGTTAAAAGCGACGTTACATTCTACCCACTCCAGATACAGAGATGGGAAATTCCCCTTCGCTCCCCCACACCCCAAGGCATATTTCTACCTAATTTCTGAAGGTGACATTCTCACGGTGGTCTTTAGTCCCAAGGTTCAAACACTGTACATCTGTACATGGTGATGTTGAACTATAGTGATTTTGAACTACTACTATTCACGTTGACACAACGTTGTATCACAACGTTTCTGCAACGGCATTGTATCTTTGTCACAACGTATCATCAACGTTTAATTGTCAGCTGAGATGTCACTCTTGCTTGCGAGAGCGTTACCGTGTTTACAATGACGAAAAATTGTCCATACGTCAAGAGATTCGCGAGCTGTAAGAAGACAGACGGATAAACAGACATTGAACATTTGAAGCTATAGATATACAGTCTGTTCAAGAGACTAGTTTTTCCTCTGAATATGAGCCACATGTTGAAATTACTTAGTATTAATCTCCTGTGGATAATATGTAGGTCACACACAATAAGGACTAGCAGAGCGGGGGGGGGGGGGGTTCGTTGCTGTGGTATTTCAGGACCTATAAACGACGTCCGCTTAACCGAAGATAGACAGGCATGATCTGTGTTTGTGATAAACCAATACGAGTGTTTTCGTACAATTGCCACGCTCTGTCTGAAATATGTCAAGTAATAAGGGGAATAACCGTTAATTTCCCAGGGTTAGATATAAGCCAGAATTTGGCACTCGCTGGGGACAAGTACAGACAAGCCAAATGTGTGTCTTTTCTGGTCAGTTTAGGAAACAAACCTGCTTACATCAGCGTCTGTTTCATTTATTTCAGCGCATGTAACCGATTCCTTATTCACCCACTCTTCGACCGGCAAACCAAGACAAATCAAACCAAGCCACGTCAGGTATGATATTAATCCTGTCTTTATTACGGGTTCTCTTGAAGGGATGGAACACTGGTCAACATGGTTATCTTGTAAAGCTGATTGTTGGAGTAAATAAAAACATGTGTTTTTAATATGATGTTCCATTATCAATATAACTTTCACAAACAAGACGTCAGTCAGATATGGGGAATATTCTAATGGCCAAGGCCGGTTATATGAAAACAAGCTATATTGATTGAAAAGTTTACGACATGCTTGACAGAACAAGTTTGTCCAGTTTTGTATTTTCTTGCTTTCTCCCATTGATTTGTCCCTTGTGTGACTCACCAATAAATGCTTGGTGATTGTTTGGCCCATGGTCTTGTATGAAACTACACGTTCAGACTTGGCATGCACAGCTACAATTTAGGTGTGTTGTTGTTTGACTGATATAAATATGTTTTGATTGTGAAACATATATTGGAATACACATGTTATTTGACGATAAATCTAAAAAACCTTTCCATCTCCTTTTCTACTTGTGACAGTCTGTATTTTAGGAGTAGCTATGTACAATTTTAGGGCTTTTTCAAAGTGTGTTTTATGGTTACCAAACATATTGCATACGTAGTTACCAAACCATCTGTATCCTGATTTTCAAAACAGTGTTGATCAAAGGCTGAAACAGAGCCTAACATGGCGTGTTGTTGTTGTCAGATTCATACTGAGAAACGTAATATAATCTCGAAGGTACAATAAATACAGGGAGCTGAAATATGACATATATGATTCTGTCTCTTTTGATGGATGAAAAAAGAAGATATTTGAATAAAGACGTTTAAACACTTTTGTAATCTGTGACATTCTTCCCCGTTTTGACTGAACATCCCCAAAAATCACTTTGCAATAGCATTTCAGTACAACCAATAATTTGTCAAGTTATTTCTCATTAACTATGAAGATATAGCATCTTAGACTACAGAAGACTACAGTCTCAAGTCGGATTTATTCAGTATCAAACTTCTGTGCTTCTTATTATCAACATGGCAGTGTGACTATGCGTCACAGGACCTACGAAGTAAGGTAGGCATTAGGACAGGCACTGAGCTCTTGGCAATCCCACCCCCCCCCCCCCCCCCCCAGCCCCAAGTTGAAATCCTGCCTATATTAAGATGGGCACATGCAGCCCAAGTCAGAATCACCAGAGATTTTCATCAAAAATCACCAGAAATTTTCGATTAAAACAGTATTGAATATTTTGTTGAAGATTAAAAGTGATGGGATTGAATGAATAGATTACCAGTTACTGTGCTGATGTGAATCTGTGACACACCAACACACTCTGTGGCAGTGATTCTGTGACACACCAACACAATCCGTGGCAGTGATTCTGTATCCCTTAATCAAGGAATCAAAATTTGAAATGACAAGAAAAATTTAGACATAATTACACATGTAATGTTTTTGTTTAAATTATATCCCAGTGTGATATATAGTCAATATTCAAGAAGTACAATCAAAGTTACTTTATCTAGTTAAATTCTACCCAAAGAAAATAAATTAAGACCTTTAAACATGCCGTCAATGCCAGATGTTGAGTGTTATACAGCTATAGATCAGGGCTCTGGGTGCATATATCATGTTTCCATACCCTAATGCACACAACAGCGGCAAAACAAAGCCTCCTTGAACAACCTATCTTTATACAGGAAATTCTTAACCCAGAAAATACCATTCTCTCTCAAAAGAAAACAATTTACGTCAGGAAGGCCTTTTTTATTAAGCTAATTTTGTTAGGTAGGGGCCTACTTAGATTCAATAATTGTCATGAAATTTCTTTGGTTGTATCTTAATTGCAACTATGCTTGTTCCTCAAACCTAACATGCTTGAGCTATACATGTATAACACACTTTCATTTGAGAGTCCAGACATTCCATCATTCATGTGAACAAATTGTACTAAACATGGAATAATTAAATTCACACTACCCATTTCTACAGTATCAGTACTATGTTACTATCTGTAGCAGTTGAAACCCAGTAAAACTTAAACAATTAAAACCAGTAAAGAAATTTGTCTGTTGAATAACAGAAAATATGGTATGGAGATTTGAATGAGTAAACTACTAAACAACTTACATGATACCAACAAAATGTCCCAACACAAGCTGATAAATTCCTTGGGTGGCTTGCAGGACAGCTTTGTTTCACCCTCAGTAAATTTTATCATTGTTGCTCACAGGCTAATCTGAAGGATGATACCAGATCTTTCTATGTTCTGCTGGGTTATTGCTTCAGGCTGACTTAATTGGTTGATGTAGGATATTTCATCATCAGTGGCAATTTGACCTAAATTTGAAGCCTGCATGATTTGGTCTGTGATGAAATGTTTGGATGTGAAATAGGATACACGTTAAAGGCCACAGTTTACATATATCTATAACAATATACTGAATTGTGTGTATTAAGAATGGCAAGTTGCCTGGTAATAGCAATGTAGATAAATGCACTAACAAATGATGGAAAATTAGCATTTCCTATTTCATTATCCCATCACGTTTTGTACTGTGTTATATATACAGTGAAACATACAGCCAAGGGTTCCCAATGGGCATGACAGTGCACTCGCTGAGCTATCAATAAATAATAAAACAAATAATTATAAATCAAATTTTCATCAGAATTCGGTCAGCTCAGAACTTGCTGGTAACAATGCCCTAATGCACGATCATGCCAAAAATAAAGGTTCTAATGTCAATGGTTCTCCTTATTTTGCCGACGAAAGGATTCGTATGGACTCACTGACTCATTACCGGACAATTTGCGATCTGTAGCCTACTTCTTGGAATAATATGTAGGTCGCACTAAAAACATGAGCAGTGTGACTAACGTCACAGGACCTACGAAGTAGAGTAGGCATTAGGACTCGGAACGCGAACTGAACTCTTGGAAATCCCCGCCCCCAGTTAGAATCCTGCCTATATTAAGATGGGCACCGCCCAAGTCAGAATCGCCAGTGATTTTCATCAAAACTCACCAGAAATTTTCATCAAAAGTAGGTCAGCTCAAGACTTGTTGTAACAATCTCCTGCTGCGCCTTCATTCCAAAAATAAATAACTATCGCCGATTTAATTTTACAATTTGTTAACTAAAGAAAACAGATTGAATAATAAAATAGTTCAGTAGATTTCAAGCTTTACGTGTGAAAATATATCGATCTCTTTAATGGTTTTCAGTGCCCTTGTCCAGGATCAAAACAACTTTTTGAATCGCATTATTTTCTCAACAATACAACAAATTTTTATATATAGTACTATAGTAGAAAGGTAGCATTTATGTAGTTTACGGTAATTCAACTCAAGACCAACACCTTCTCTGCACAAGATAATGATTTCATGCCATTCTCCTGAGCATAATCGGTACAAAGACGAATAAATAGCGTCTACTTTATCTAGTTAAATTCTACCCAAAGAAAATAAATTAAGACACTTTAAACTAGCACATGCCGTCATGGCTTTGTTTCACCCTCAGTAAACTTTTATCGTTGTTGCTCACGCAGACTATTCTGAAGGATGATGCCACATCTTTCTTTCTTCGGCTGACTTAATTGGTTGATGTAGTATATTTCACCAACAGAGTGTAACTGTAACTTGACCTGAATTTGACGCCTGATGTGATCTGTGAGGAAATGTTTCAAGGATGTGAAATAGGATACACGTTAAAGGCCACAGCTTACATATATCTCTAGCAATATACTGAATTGTGTGTAGGCTGGCAAGTTGGTAATAGCAGTGTAGTTAAATGCACTAACAAATGATGGAAAATTAGCATTTCCTATTTCATTATCCCATCACGTTTTATACTGTGTTATATATACAGTGAAACATACAGCCAAGGGTTCCCGATGGGCATGACAGTGCACTCGCTGAGCTATCAATAAATAATAAAAAAAATAATTATAAATCAAATTCTCAGCAGAATTCGGTCAGCTCAGAACTTGTTGGTAACAATGCCCTAATGCACGTTCGTGCCAAAAATCAAGGTTCTAATGTCAATGGTTCTCCTTATTTTGCCGACGAAAGGACTCGGATGGACTGACTCACTCACTCACTCACTCATTACCGGACAATTTGCGATCTGTAGCCTACTTCGTAGGAACATATACATAGACCTCCCATTTAGCTTGTGGCATACGGCGATAAATAATTCTCAGGACGAAGAACGGACTCCTTTCAGCTGACCGACGTGTCGCGGAAGATAGGTACGTACTGTCCTATCCTAGTATTGTTTGTTGAGAAACCTATATTAGTATATATATATATATGTAACATTGACCTTGCTTTGTCTGAAATATGCCATGTGATAAGGGGAATAACCACGGGATTTTTGGAAAGAGTGAGTGGATTCTACCTCGGTCTATTTATATCTAAATATATATACATGAGCAGTGTGACTAACGTCACAGGACCTACGAAGTAGAGTAGGCATTAGGACTCGATCGTATTTTCATTGAGATATGATGTGACCCTCCCCTACGGTACGTTTCATCATAATATGGTGCATGTACAACCTTCCATAACAGCCACAGGTTCTCTTTATAACGTGCCTTTTGTGAGATTGAGCAAGATTATATTCTGGGTATTTATATATTTACATCGATGTGTTCGTGCCACAAAAATTGAAAGTATATTGGTGAATGTTCTGGTCATTTAGTGATTCGGCCCTGGTACATCAAGCAGTTGAATAGACTCGGAGTTAAACGTCTATAAATAGTTCGCTCAGCTGTATTGAGGTCGCTGTCCTCAGATCTGCGGTTGAATCCAACAGCGAGAGAGCACCAGGCATGCCAGGGCTGTTCCCAAATTCCATGGTGTCATGTTTCCCTCGCTTAAATGATCGGACTTTTCTCCGTATGATCTATAACAATATACTCAAGTGTTAATTATAAATCTAATTTTAATCAGAATTATTTCAGATCAGAACCTGCTGGTAACAATGCCCTAATGCTCGTTCATGCCAAAAATCAAGGTTCTAATGTCAACGGTTCTCCTTATTTTGCCGACGAACGGATTCGGATGGACTGACTGACTCACTCATTACCGGACAATTTGCGATCTGTAGCCTACTTCGTAGGAAAATATAAAAATAGATCGAGGGATAACCCCCTCTCTTTCCAAAAAGGCTCGTGGAAATAACCGTTGACTTTCCAGTCGTTAAATACAAGCCAGTCTGGATGACTCGCTGAGGACATGAACAGACATGACAAATGTGTCTCTTTTGCGATATAAACATACTTAGATCAGCGGATCCTTTACATGTAAGTTCGTTCTTTATCTATTTCAGTTCATACAGCCGATTCTTTGTCCAGTCTCCCACCGGCACACCAAGTCAGGTATGATACCACTTCTTACTTGTTCATATGTCCTCCTGATTGGACGTAATAATTGTCAATATAGCCAAGTGACATGACTCTGATTATAGTATCTGAGTCATGCCGTGCTATTCAACTTTCATAGCCGAAAATATAACGTCTAAAAACGTACCAGAAATTCACATCCACATCTCCCTCAATTCGCACGGTCACAATGTATGGTCCATCTGGTTTCGCGATACACCGAAAATAGCAGCCAGAAACACTTACTTTCCAAATACAGCAGAGGAAATCTGAATCAAGAAATGTAAACATCTTGGTACAAAAGATTTCAAAAAATTATAGCCTTCCTCCTCACCCAAGGACGAGTTTCCCCACAAACAATTTTAATTCTGTCCTATTCTTCTTTGTTACCTTTTAATGTGAAATTCAGAATAGTTTTTGATGGAAATATAAAGTTCTATGTATTTTGATTTAAAAATACAAAATTTCAGGGGTAATTCCAGACCGTTCAATAGAAGGTGGTAAATAGGCGGGAAAAAGTGGATCGGATTCGTGCGAGTTAAAAGAGGTTTTATACAACAAAGTTAGATGAGCTCTGACAGTGTGTGCATTTTCAGTTCATTTGATTGTAATTTGGTAGTTTACTGTCGTGGTAAATACTTATGTTTCAAGGATGTCACGAATCGTTACTGATTGCTGAGATGATTGTCTAACGATATACAGCCAGGTCATCGGTGTTGACCCAAAGAGTAATAGCATTCACGGACCCACTCCCTCGTGTTAATTAGAGTAATAGCATTCACGGACCCACTCCCTCGTGTTAATTAGAGTAATAGCATTCACGGACCGTCTCCCTCGTGTTAATTAGAGTAATAGTATTCACGGACCCACTCCCTCGTGTTAATTAGAGTAATAGCATTCACGGACCCACTCCCTCGTGTTAATTAGAGTAATAGCATTCACGGACCCACTCCCTCGTGTTAATTAGAGTAATAGCATTCACGGACCCACTCCCTCGTGTTAATTAGAGTAATAGCATTCACGGACCCACTCCCTC